>OY744495.1:11134750-11156173 GCA_963556185.1 Pseudopediastrum boryanum
CTCCTGGTACTCTGGAGGAACAACAACACGAGTGCAATGCGGTCAAATGCTGCCTTGAAGAACAGGGGCGCCACACCTCTCTATAGGCCAAGGCCGGTCAGTGCGACAGCAACCACTCAGTCAAATAAACAGCCTGCCCCCACGCGCATGCATAGACACGCAACAACAATCCAAAAGCAACGAAAGAAAACAGACCCCGCTGGCAGAAACGTGAGCTCCAGATTGTGCTTCCTTCCCCACAAGATGTACGCAGTAATCCAGAAGCACGCCATGAATAATTCATCTCAGCTGAGCAGACTCCTAGCACACAAATAAAACCTTTGGAGTCATGCTTGGGTGCTGCACGGCCCAGAGGGCAGTGCAGTGGTCTCTCTTAACAAATAAAACCTTGTGCATGTGTCAGCACATTTCAAAGTTCACAGGAGCCCTCTCACTCGAGAGGCCCTACTATACCAGCTATATACTGTACCCATGCCCGAACTGAGTCCCTCCCTGCGCCTAGTAACAGCCAAACCTTGGGCATTGATAAACGCCCAAGGTTTGTGGAACTTTTTTGCGGGCGGCAAAAAAGTTCCATAAACACTGCAAACGCCCTAGTGTTCCTTTGATAAACGCTGCAAACAAAGCACTGGTAGAACAAATATTCGCCTGGCAGGAATACCTACCACACCCACCATTTTTGGTGATTCTTTTTCCTTACACAAGAACCACATAGAGCTCCCTACCACTGACAACCAAAGACGCTGCCACACAATAGGGCAGGGTTACATTTGCGCTGGTGACGAGGTAGTTACCCTTGGCGGGCTGCCTATTCAGAGGCCTAGGCAAGATGGCTCCCAAAGCATTTTGTTCTACCCACTAAGGCAAACTTACAGCATGGCAGACCGGCACCTCAGCCTGCACCAGTCCAGCGGTTGGAGGATGGCGATGAAGGCCTAAGACCCCAGCGGTTGTTCCAGCTCCAGGTTGCAAGCAGGCTATCTTCAGTCCAGGATTGCTAGTGTTCACAATAGCTCAGAGTGTGTTCAGCACGTGCATGTTGGGGAGAAATGCAACAGACGCCTTTCTGAAAAGGACGCAGTCCAGCCGATCACACCATGTGCATATCGCAAGGGGGGCAATCCGGGGAAGCATGTGGCCTTGCCCATAAACTATGCACCAAAGCAAGTAGGAACATGATAATAGGAAGCCAATCAAGGCAGGCACAGCTGCAAATTGCCCTGGTGACCTCTGCCCTGGTTACAATTCAGTTCAATTCGCCCAACTCCGCAACCGGGGTCGTGCGTGGAATAGGGCATAGGGTTCGCTAGGGTATTGACTACCGCTGCCCCGCCGACCGCGGCGATCCGTGCAGGGTTTAGGATTCTCACTAAACTCACCGCAATTGTAACCCTGCCCTATTGACAGCACAGAACCACCCATGCTGCAGTAGAAAAAAGATACTGGCATGTCTCATCAATTACCAGATTACCAACGAGCCCAGAAAGGCATCGGGGAGCCAATGAAGCCTCACAGGGTCACAATAAACAACACATGACCACACATCCAGATACATCAAGGAAACTGACTGCCTGACTCCACCCCGACCCATTCAGTGATCCGTCCACCTGGACCCAGCTAATCTCGTGGTCTCCCAGCCACCCTGCCCACGTTTTGACCGCCATCTTGACCGCCATTGTTTCAAAACATTTTCTCAAACAGCAACCCCCATTGCAGGTGGCGCACCTTGAGCTTGCATGCCAAGCAACATGAGTATAGCAAACACTTATATGTGTATATATGTATATATGCACTATATCTAGCAAAAGGAAGGCCGGTTTGCACAGCAAGCCCTTGCCCAAGTACCTAACTCCTGCGTTCATTGCCAACCCATAGCATGGCAACAACCATGATGAATTGAAGCCATAGCATACGCTCTCGAAAAACAACTGGCTTGCATCAAATTCAGGGTAAACGTTCCCTGCTGCTGCTAAAGCCAAAACCTGATCATTGAATGCGGCAACAAAGTAGGGTCTAGGCTGAGGAGCCTAGGACCTGATCCGCAAGCCCTACAGCAAAGCTGCAGACAGAGCAATGCACAACGCTTGTTTGAAGCATGCACCAGTAAGGGGATGCTCCATTGTACTGCATGCTGTACTTAAGGGTCAGTAGTCTAGGTGCACCAATGACCCAACATGTCAAATCATGACGCACCTTGCATGGCTATCATTCATAAATAAAGTGGCCTGCAAGCTCCCAACCTTGATGCCCAACTTCGCAGTTCTTAGCACACATGGAATCTCCCACTACTCCCCCATCCTCCACATGCAACCTCAAAATACACAACTCCTTTACAGATCACGCACCCAACATGATGCACGTGTTCTGTCAAATTGAACAGAGCCCCATCAACGGCTACCACCATCTTTTTCCCACGCAGGCACTGCCACAGCATATCAGCAGCTGTAAGTTGCAAGAGCTCTGCAATACACCAAAGCTTTGCAAGGCTGCAAGGGCTCTCATGCTTCCCTCCCTTGCATCAAACTTCATACGTTAGATATGCTGATGATAGCCCTGTAACATCACTTCAAATTGCATGCAAAGCAAAATGAGATATCCTTCCATAGCTCTCTCTCTCTCTTTTACTGTCTGTGCCTGCAAAGCCCTTGCTGAGAGTGAGGGTATCTAGACTCCCAGAGATGAAAGAGCATCAAATAGAGGGCTCATATCGAGGGTTCCATTCTTGGCAGGTGGGAGCAGGACCTTGCAGACCTTGAACTCAGGGAAGGACAATGCAGGCACACAGCTCCAGCCCTCAGGGCAGTGGATGTCTCTAGTACAGAAGCACTGCTGCGTGAGGGTGCAGCGAGGGAAGTAACTGTAGGGAGTGCGAGAGGCAACCTGCAGGAGGGGAGGAGGGGCAGAGGGACACAACAGACACCCTCAGCTTGAACATGCCACGGTATGCTGCAGCAGAAGTGGTCCAGACCATGCATGTCAGCCTGTCACATCAATCACAGACAGATAGATGGCTTGTAGGCATGAGGAATACACCAGGTATTGCAAACAACAGCCTGATCCCATCTGCCAGGGCTCAGCTGTGCACAACCACCATCAGTTAAACTTAAGGAACCATCATGCAGTGTATGCTTGGTACACACCAGTTCTGGCACACAGCAATCAATGCCTCTTTCTGTAAGCTACCGGTAAGCAAGAACTATTGATTGTGCTCAGTCACGTAAAGCATATGGTGTAGCGCTGATGCCTTAAAATAAGCAAGCAATTACCCTGGCTGGCCATCTTCTGCCACTCACCTTCTTGAACAGAGCTGGCTGGTACATGCCCATGGGGTCATATTTCTTTGCGACGTCCAGGGCCTTGCCAAAGTCCTTGTACATAGGCCTAACGGGGCACTTGGGGTGGGTGAAGGTACGCTCAAAGTTCTTGCCCCAGTGAGGACGACCACCAAACCTGGGTCACAGCAGAAAACAGCTTTTGTCAATGACAGGCACAACGACCGGGGTTTGTGGCACATTCTAATAGCTTGCGAAGCAGATCAGGGGTTGGCTAGGAAGGTTGAAGGAACAAGCGCCCAGCCTGCAGCCTGCTAGCACCCAGTAAAGGTGAACAGACCGCAGCTCGCAAGCCAGTGGTCGCCGGGGTATAGCGTAGCAGGGTGCACACCAACTGCAATATCCAAGCTCTCAACAAAGATTGTGTTGTATTGTGCAATGCCTTGTGACTAAGCCAGCTCACAAATTCCTTAGCTGGGCATCTCTGCATGAAATACATTGCACATTGTTTCCCTGGAAAGACTTACTATCAGACAGCGAAACGCTAACCTGAAGGGAAATGCTACGGCCTTCCTGTGTGGGTATGCCCCTCTCTGCCTTGCCTACTGTCTTCCATGGCAAGACATGGTACCGGTAACACCCTTGACCATCTCCAAATTCATTTCAATCACCTGTGTCAAATGTGCCTTAAAAGCAGCACTCCTTAATGGCAAATGTCATATTTTGTATTCCCTTTTGCGAGGGCAATAATCCTCGGGCTGTATAGTACCCAGTATATGACCTCAAGTGGCCAGTGGTGTTCTGCACTTACTTGCACAGGGTGACCTCCTCGATGAGGTCCAAAACGTACTGCAGCTCAATGGGCCTGGTCTTAAGGTTTGCCCTGGACCGCAGCCAAGTGCTCTGCAGGTACACAGGGTGCTTGATGCCATGCATGGTGCTGAGGTAAGCGTCATCACCTTGACCAAAGCGGATCCAGAGGTAACCAGGGCCCAGGCACCGGTACCTGCGCCAGGAAAAGATGTATGTTTCAGAAATACAGTGATAGCTCAGGTCCAGAAGTCCTTGACAAAGGAGTTAACGGAAGTACACAGGACTTTTTTGGGGGGCCTAACGTGGCGGCTACCTATCAAACAGCAGGAATACTGTCAGGCATACATGGAATCAAAAAGTGCGGAGCCTCGCAAGGAGAGATAGGTCCAAGCTACCATGGGGTCTGCGACTCATTGCATCTATCAAAAGCAGAAGGAATCACATAGGCCATTACAACGCTAGGAACACAAGGTTGTCTCACTCTTTGGAACCCTATACTGCGCAAAAGAGTTAGAACAACTCACCCATGCTGCAACAGCACTTCTGATCAGCAATAAAGCATGAAGCATCGGGAAGCTGCCTAAAAAATGATGTAACTCATCACGGTGCTGTGATAACCTCGCACATGCTTGTTAGTGCCGAAAGGCAGAAACCCGCCTGAGTACACAACCTCCATGGCACCTACCTGGTCTTGCCGCCCTCCCACATGTCCATTTCAAAGATCCTCTTCACTGCGCTGATCCAGCGGGGCAGGTCCTTGAAGTCTGCTGTGAACTCCACATCCTGAGCAGTGCCACCAGTCACATTGAGGTCGTTCCACAGGCAATGCATATCACACTCGCTAGCCTGCATCTTGTTGGTCAAACCAGTCGCGTTGACCAGAGGCTTTTTGCCCGTGCTGGCCCAGTTGAACTCCAGGGATTGCAGACCAGAAGCGGAGCACACCAGGTCCACGGCCTCAACATCTTCACGTACCAGCTCCTGTGTAAAAGGAAGTTCTATTGAGACGAGCTGGCTAGAAGTCGGTTACTAGTCAGTCCTATGGTTCCATACTGCCAAATGCTTGCCGGACACTCCATGTAGCACAGCCCTGACACTAGACCTTACAATATACCTGTGTTGTGGCATATGGCATGGTTGCAAGCTTAGGAGTTACGGGGGACTAAATGCCTGCTGGCGAGTTTACCTGCCTAGGACTGGGAAATGACATGCCCTTGACAGCATGGCAGACTTGCTGTGGCGCTAGAGAGATTAATGCTGAAGCCCAAAGTTGTTCTATCATGATGCTGGCTTGGGATGTTGAGCAATGCAGCTTGCAGGTATTTCTCTGAGTGCGCAATAATCAGGTTGGGAGCAATGCAATTCAGCATGACCTCCAGACATCAGATGGACTCATATGTTGCAAGGTTAAATGAACTGCTGGAGACAAAGCTGTAGCAGATGCGATGGAAGACAGTAGAAGCATTATGGCTTACAAGATAACTGGTGGCCCCAGTGGACAACATTCTTATTGCCTTTTATCGTCTTTAGAGATGCCTGCCAGCAATGTACATCCAGGTGAGGCTGAAAACCTAAAGCAAACGATGGAACTCAGGTGCCCCCTGGGACTTACTCCCAACCGCTGCTTGCATCTGTAATCATTTACCTGGAAGTCTGCAAGAAGCTTGCTGATGTTAGGACGGCCCTTCAGGTTGGGCAGCAGAGTCATCTGAGCATTGGGGTCAGGCTTGGCGTTCTTGGGCGCCTCAGTGGTGATGTAAGAGGTGTACTTGCCAACATCAGGGCGCCAGAAGATCAGGATATGCTTGCCAAGCTGCAGGGATTGAAATGAAGGCAGAGGCAGCAATTTGCACCAAGCAAAGGAGAAAAGAGTGCCCGTTTACAAAATGCAAGCCTACAACACCAAGCGCTAACAATCCTAGTGCACGAGGGTCAGGGACAAAGAGTGTTAGCTGTGCTGCAGACCAGTGAATAATTCTGGATGAGAATTGCAGAGGATCAGCAGCACCACTTCTAAGTCTTCTGCAAGGCCGCATAAAGGTGTAAAGCTCTGCCCAAGGTCTTCTTGTGGTCAGTTCTGTCTCACTTCGAACATAGCTTGAGCTCCCTTTGCTTAGTTTCTCTGTTGCAGACGAATGAAATTGATAGTTAATGCAGTTGCTCAGCTGCATTTTGCTGCCAAGACATTCCTGCATGTGCATGGGAGGTTGAGAGAGAGAGTTCAGCAAGACTTCAGTCTACGGACACACATCCTCCAAAATGCTTGGCTTGCTCTCCAGCATGTAATGGGTGCTCTTTATGATATATCTTGGTTGTTACGGTGGAGTCTAGCACACCAAGTCATCTTCCTACAGAGGCTTAGCTTCCCACCCTACCTTGAACATTTCCTTGACGTCAGTGGCCAAGTTCTTGTCATCAACCTTCTCCAGAGTGATCAGTCGAGTGTTCGATGGAGGGGTCATTTGGAAAGTGATCTCAGTCATGATACCAACAAGACCCAGACCACCGTTCAGCATCTTGTAGTCAGGCTCCCCCCTCTTGATCATACGGATAGCACCAGTACCATCCACGATCTTCACTGCAAGGACAGTGTCTGCCTGCAACCACAGCGGGGATGGACACAGGTTCCCAAAACCTCAGTCTACTGCAGCCTGCCAGCATCTCGCAAGAGAATATGCTTCAGCAATTTTGAAGACCAGGCTGGCACTGCCCCTGGCAGGACTGCTGTTGCAACTGCTGCTTGAAACTTAGCATCTGAACCCTATAAGAAGCTGTATATATGAGCTCAAGAAGAAATAGAAAGAGATTTGCCGAGCTTATAATAACACTTATCACCCCCACTACCCACTTTAGGGCCCGTGGATCTTTCTTCACTCTGAGGAGTGGGACGTTACCGTGCTAGTTTAGTGCTGTAATGCCTGGTCCATCTCTAAGATGGCGAGTACAACATGACCCCCAGCTTTTATGGCAAGCTCACATTGCAGACTACTGCTGAGTATGCAATACTGAGTAGCGGGGATCCAGGTAGGTCTGGCATTCTGGCCATGCAGCAATCCAGGTAGTGGAATCGCAGTCTACATTGTAACTCTTATACATCAGTCCAAACTTTTCCTGGCCAATCATCTAACACGCCTCTGCCCTCCACTGCACCAGCAACAATATTTCACATCCGTTTTGCAGAAAATTGAAACTGGAAAGCTTCACCATGGACAGACACAGGCTTCCCAGCAGCCACAGGTTCTTACCAGCATACTGGTTGTTCCGTAGCCACTTCCGTGAGCACTTGTAGCCAGAATACCCGCCAAGGTCAACCCAGCATAAGCAGTCAAGCTTCCAACCTGCACACTCATTTTGGCCTTGGTTGCAGCAGCAGTGAACTTGTTCAAGTCCATGCCAGCTCCCACTGTCAGGGTGTATGGACCCATGGGGTTCACAGCAATGACCTTGTCGAACTTGGAGTGGAGCACGCCTACGCTGACAGGCGCGTTGGACTTTGCAGGCCCTGCTTCCTGGGTAATTGCAGGTGCCTTTGTGATGGGTGTAGGGCATGGGAAGGGAGCTGAAGAGTGGAACTTCCTGTGAAGAAAACAGAAATGGGGGTGTTTACAACGGAGGGCCAAAGGGAAAAATGGTGTAGCAAGACGGACTTAGCTGATGACTGTGAGGCCTAGAAAAGCCCTCATGTGCCAGGCTATGCAAGCGGGAGTGAATGCCATTTACATCTCGTGCGACAAAGGATGTTCAATCAAGCTGAAAGGTTGCTAGCGGAGTAGCTCGCTGACTAGACGAAGCACATGTGTCGTAAACACGGAACACTCACTGTCTGCTGCTGCGGATGGTCACTGGCACGCCAGTCTTCGCCCTGGCGTAGTACTGCTTCACAATGTCCGATAGCTGTTTGGTGTTTTCTGGCACCACCACTGCGTTAGCACTGCATGAGATGTACGAGTAGGCCCCAGTAAACGTCCCCGGCTTTTGAGCCGAAACTGCGGAAGGAATGTAGTGCCCGTCAGACTTCAGACTCAGCATCCCACGAGAACAAGGAGCGATTACCCTGGAACAGGTATCAACTAGAACGTATGGACGGTGCATCCGCCGCATGCATGACGACATGTGGGGCCATGGACGTCACCAACCGCTTACCACAGGATATGGCAACTGCTACCGCAGCTGCCAATAGCAGGGCCTTCACGGCCACCATGGCTCACCAGTCTGCAAGGAGGTAGTTGTTAGTTTAATTCAGCGGCTATGCACCTCAGCACGTTGCTTCATGACCAGAGGAGTGCAAGGAAGGACTTGTACTGATGCGATTGCTTCTGCTCTTGCATGCAATATAACGCTTCAAGCGATAACCATGGCACACGCAGATACATTCTGCCTGTAAAAAGGAAATTAAATAGTCCTGCAAGGCCCCAAGTGGTTATGTGGTCGCTGTCACTTCCGGGCCAGATGCGTGTCACCACGGCAACGGTAGTGATGCCTAAGATGCATCAAAACTGCCTCGTTGCTTCATGATATACAAGTATATGCAATGCAGCGTTCAGAGCGGCGGCGCCGGCGCAATTGATTTTGTCTCGCACCTAAGATGAGCTGGACTGGTACAAACAATGTATCACAAGGCCAGATCAATGGACTAGCAGACAGCTTTGATCGGCCATACGCTGGATCTATTGTGCCTGCCAACCTTGCATACGGTCACCACGCCTGCCTGGCTCTGTTTGTTGATGAGTGAACAAAACAGTCACCCTTCCGCAAATGTCCTTCAAATGTCCACCCCTGGTGCCGACAGGATGACGCAGCTGCGCATCTGCTCAACTGGACGCAGGCTCTCTGCAGGGCAAGTCAGAAGTTGTAACACAACTAATGGTATTAGCCTCAGGTGCCTGGCGGACGTCTAGAAGTCGTCTGATAGGGCCGCTCGCGCGACAGAGGTCTTCAATGCTCAAAGCACTATCGGGGGTAAAGCGCGGCAAATTCTCCCTAGGTCACCTGGTAACCCACTGCGCGCAACGCCCCACTCTTACAAGCAGCACGCTGGCAGCTGTGTACATGGCAGCATTCCTGCAACTAGAAGGAAGGAATGTAGTGTACGCCTCTTGCTCTTTCACGTTTTGCTGACCTCTGGTGCCGAGTGCTTGCCATCAAAGCAGCCTTGCAAGTGCAGGAAATCGGTCAGATAGTGCCGCAGTGATCCATATTACGGGCCGGAACAGCCAGGAGGGGTCCAGCCAGCCCTGGATCTCCGTCCCCATGTACTCTATAAAGTCTCACTTCGGTGGTGCTACGGTGCTCTTGACAGGAGCCAGTGGGTACATCGGGAGCTTAGTGCTGGAGAAGCTGCTGCGTACGACCCGACCGAAGCGCATTTACGTCTTATTGAGAAGCAAGAATGGCCAGGACACTAGCAGCAGGTTGCTAAAACTGTTCAAGTGCAGCCCTGTCTTCCACCTGATCCGGAACGAGTCGTTGCTCTCCCTGGCTACCCCAGTAGCAGGAGATGTGTTGCAGCCGGGGCTAGGACTGTCCGAGAAGGACTACGAGATGCTCCAGAGAGAAGTAGACACCATCATCCACTGCGCTGCGGACATACGTTTGGAAAGTCCGATCCAGGAAACGCTCAGGGCAAACTTTGAAGGCACCAGAAAAGTCCTCGAGCTTGCACGTGGTGTGCACAGCCTTACTTCCTTCGTGTACGTCAGCACAGCCTTCAGCAACTTCAACCAGCCCACTGGTGCCACTATAGGAGAGAAGATATACCCTCTGCACTATGGGGACCAGGCTTTCAGGGCTGATGAGCTTGTAGAGGTCAGTATTAACCCACCATGAGATGCTGTGCGGACTTGTGAGGTCTCTGCCTGTAGATCAAGCTCACAATAGCATTGGCAGCAGTATGAGTGGCGAAGCAAGCCCTTACAAACATAGCATAAGTTGATAAAGCACGAGTTTGCCCATGGGCGTACTCATTTCCTCTCTGGCGTACTCATTCCTTTATCAATGCCTGTATGGCTTGCAGTATCATTTACAGACTTTTAGCGCCTAGAAGCTAGATGCCTAGGAGCAATCCCCCACCCAGTGCCAGCAGCTAGTGATAGCTATCCTCCATGTAGAACTGTGGGCATCTTTTCCATGCCACAGACATGCAAGCAGTACAGGCACATCCATCCAACCGTGAAGTATCTGTGCAGATGCTGCTGATTCTCCTCGCTATAGCGGCCACCTGGAAGTCTACAGAGGTGACTGACGTTCCTGTTCCTGCTATCTGGTTCTTCCTCTTGTCAGGAGCTCCTGGCCATTCCCAGCTGGCAGGCAGATGTGCGCGCACCAGCACTGCTTACTGCATTCAACTTCCCAAACACATACTCCTTTGGCAAGCACCTAACGGAGTACCTGGTGCGGGATTATCAGCAAAGCTACGGTCTGCCCATCGCCATTGTACGGCCAACATTGGTGGGAGCAGTAGCTAGGGACCCCTACCCCGGTTATGCAGGTGCGTCCTAGAGCTCCATGGGGGTTCAGAGGGGAAATATGATGTCTCATAAAGATCTGTGGGGTGGGGATGCAGTGGGATATCTGATGATGGTTTAGTTTGGACAGCAGGATGCACATGGGTCAGGTGCGCAGTTTGGCAGTGAAGACAGTCTGGTGGTTTATTGACCAAGAGCAGCTTGGGGTGCTGTGGGACAATGGCACATGGCAGAAAGTGCAGTGGTTGATGATATCCCTTGCAGCAGTTCTTGCATATTACTTGAAGCCATCCTGCCAGCTGCTTCGAAGACAGAATGTAAGCAGGCGGGGGAGGGCGGATGCCGCGGATGCAGCCCTACCTCTACAGTTGATGGCTGCTGGGGCCGGCAAATCCTGCAGTAGACATGCATGGTGATATCAGTAGGGATTGTTGGGCAGGGATATCTTCTTATCACCAGGAGTGCCAAGAATTGGGTGTGCAACTAGGCTGCTCTTGGGCCTTGATGGCGCTGCATTGCTGGGGCTACCACACTCATAGTTTGGTGAAAGAGCTGTACCCAGTGCCGCTGTATGTTCTATGCCATGCTGATGCCATGTAGTTTCGCCTGTAGCCAGCACAACAGCTCAATTGTGCATGTGCCTGCTTGTTGCCAAATGCTGCAGGGAACTATGCTGGACCTGTGGGTGCCACGCTGGCCTTCAGTGTTGGTTTCATTACCTCTGCTGAGGCATGTGGGTGGAAGGGCACCAACATCATGGACGCCATCCCCTCAGATGTAGTAGCTAATGTCATCATAGCCACAGCAGCAGCAGTGGGCTCAGGGGTAGCCAGCAGCTGTGCTGGGAAGGACTGCAGCGCCCGCAGCCCTTCCTCCTCTGCATCGTCGTTTGCAGGCGATGCAGATTTCCATCCCCTGGATAGGATCGGCATGGGCTCTCCTCCACTGCTGCTGTCTGATAAGCTGGATGGTGCAGGAGATGCTTGCCTGGTAGTGTGTGGTCCATCAGATGACAGCGGCTCTGAGGGCACTGGGGCGGATTCAGCTAGCAAGATGAAGCTCAGGGCATCGCACGGTATGGGTGACTCCATGCTGATCGTACATGCTGGCAGCAGTACAACATACCCGGTGACACTGATGGAATTCTGGAACACCATGCTCATGGCAGTGTCAGCATGGCCAAAGGCGTACCGCCTGTCCCTTGGTATGCCGCAACCGCTGACAGCCAATGTGGAGCCGGACCCAGCCAAGGCTGAGAGCAACAACACGGTGCTGGCATGGAAGGTCTGGCTGGTGTCAAACATGCTGCGGTGGGTGGGGGTTGAGAGGCGGGCCCCAAGGGCGGGTGTAAATGCTTTAGTGTAGCTGCAGGTGTGATCATGATGCTGAACTGAGAGCTCTCCAGTGAGCAGTTCATTGTCACCAGGAATGCAAGTACATCTGCCAGATTCTGTAATACACAGTGTTGCATTGCAGCTTCCAGCCTGTGCCACCACCTAGCATCCTTTTCCATGTTCCAGCACACTGCAGACAATTCAGATTTCTCTTGTGGCCAGAAGTCTTTGCAGTGCCCTCTGCTGCAAGCTGAACCAATGCTCTCCTTACTAACTCCCTTCTCTCTTCTGCAGGGTGTGTGGTCAGGACCGCCTGGCACGCAAGGTAGAGGCCGGTTATGATGCCTTCCTCATTTCCAACACCCCTGCCGTAGACCGCAACCACAAGTTCAGCACCACCCACCTCCGCCGCCTGTCTGCAGCCCTGCACCCTTCAGAGCGTGAGGAGTACATGCTGGTGTGGCAGCCCATCAATGGCAACACCATTTGCCCCAGCCCTAAGGCCATGGCCAGCCTCAGCAGCAGCAGCAGCATGGCAGAAAAGGTGCAGCACATGCGCAACGTGCCCTGCGACTGGGCCACGCAAACCCTAAACCTTGGGGCGTTCCTGTGGAAGAACCTGTTTGGCCTAGAGGTCCCATACGAAACTGAGCTGACTTCTGAATCAATCAAGAAGGGCTTAGGCATCAACAAGAAGCAGAAGATAGTGCTCCGGCATTGCTATTACCACTACCACTGAGCTACGCGCCTGGCTTACTGCAGCAAGCCATGATGGCACAATTCCAGCATTGTCTTTTGCAGCAACTGGGGATATGCTGCCCTGCATGTGCTTCTGAGTGCTCATGATGTACTGCATGTCAGCAGATTTATAACAGGGACATATCTTATTGGTTGCAGTCACTTGACCAGGTACTTTGCGTGCTGGCTCATCTGTATATGCAAGTGGCATGATCGCCAGGAAACCGTGTCATCTTAGGAGCTGGCTTTCGCTATCATGTTTTGGTAGTTGAGGGCAGTTGCGGATGGTTTTATGCAGCAGATGCACAGGCATCTCCTTTGACCTTGCTTTCCTGTGAGACAGCCAGCAGCAGCCACTGCTGTCCTGGTAGGTCTTTGATCTTTAATCAAGGTTTTTCCTTCTGAGGAGCATGGCTTGCTATATTCAAGCAGGACAACAAGTAGTGCCCTCGCATGCAATGAACAGTTCTATTGCATGTTAGATGGACACCAGATTAGAGAGTGTGTGGATACCCAGGTGAAGATGCGGCTTGCATCTTGCATCGGGGTGGAATGGCAGGAGGGTTGCTGTCTGTGAGGGAGTCGTAGCATAATGGCTTTGTGTGGAGCCAAGCCTGCTATCAAGGCTGCATGTCAATACATGCCCCTACCATTTGATGCAGAGGTGCGCTATTGATATAGTAGTCATTTTATGCTCTTATTGGGAGCCCTAAAGGAGATGTGGGACTGAAGCCAAGCATGGCTTCACCACCCATGCTTGAAATCGCTTGGTAGGGTCAGGGGGATGGTGTTAGTCGTGCATGAGAGACCATTGCATTGCAGCGTGCTGAGGGTGCATTTTGGCTGAAGGCCTACAGAGCTGGAGAACGTGTGTTGAGGCTCACACATGGATTGTGGGGAAGCATACAAATGCTGAGATGACGTGCATGCTGTTCACCACTAGCCTGAAATATGGCCACGTGAAAGCGGTGGGTAGACAATTGGGGGCTATGTGACATCTGACCACTTTTTGAATCTGGTTGATTGCTGGCAGAGATGTTGATTTCAGTGGCACGTGGGTGAGTGAATTGCTACTTGGCTGGCTAAGGTGCCCATTGGCTTTTTATATGGTACCATCTTGTGTTTATGTTGGTGCCTGAAGCAGCACATACCTTGCCTCGACTGCAAGCAGTAGGGCGGCTTTTGATGAACCTCTTCCGGTTATGTCATGTGTCCAGCATGGATCAAGTGCGAACACAATGTAGAAAGCGGATAGCATGCACCACTAGGTGCATATTCTGTACAGATTGGCAGGCTGTTTTGGTGAGACTGGAAGGTGGGAGGCACAGGGGAGAACAGCTGGATCTCCTTGGTTGTTGCTGTTGCAGTAGTGCGTCTTTAATGTCGTCACTAGCAAGCAAGTGAGGGTTTTTACTATGGATGCCACTGGGCCTTAAGTACCCACACCGGCTCAGCAATGTGTTCAGTAGTATGGTAGCTAGTTTTGATAGTCCGTAGTCAATGTGCCACTTGCAGCTTGAGGGTGCACGCTTTAATTGCACATCAAGCGTGGTGCAGATAGCCCGTCATGTCCTTTTGATGATATAACAAACCAAATGGACATGAGAGCAGTGTGAGCACTTCTAGGTGAGTTAGTGGTATATTTAGATTATATTTGAATGGTATGTTGTGTGGTCTGTTGAGCACCTGTGTGCGTGTGCAAGCCATGGATTTTGGTATCATTATTATGGCCAGTCGACCTTGTGACAGAGGGTTTGGACTTTGGAAGGTGCCACTGTCTTTTGCTGAAACGATGATGTTGTAAACACACGGTGTGATATTTCAGGATGCTTTGCTATTTTAGATAGGATGGGCAGCGCTACACGTTGTCCATTCAGGTTTGGGCCCTCGATAGCCTTTTACCTGCCAGAAAAGGCTTGAGGCGTGTGTTGTTTCTGGTTCTTTTGTATGTCTTGCTAGTGCATGCAAACCTTGTCAACGCCCTTGAAGGGGAATGCGGAGTGTTGGGCAGGAGATGGGCTATTTGCGAGTTGGTGAGCAAGGAAGCAGTATTCATTACGTGTGGCTGCTGTGCTGGCGGAGTTGTGGCAAATGTGTGTGACAAGCTAATTCTGCTACGTAGTGGTCAGGGCCTGCCATTCCGGAATCTGTGTCCCACAATGAATGAACATTTTTGGTTGCAGACACACTTCCTTCCTGGGCTGTGTTATCTTTCATATGGTGTTGAAGTGCGCTTCTTCATCTGGGCCAAAACCTTCAGGTACCTACATCTTCTGTTGTGGTTGGTAGCCAGGTTGACTGATTTATCATGTTTGGCAAGCCTTTTGGGGTTCTGATGTATATGGGTATGGCACCTTGTTAGTGTGTCTGAAGTTGCAGGCTTCTGCTGGCTGCAGTCCTAGGGGCTGTGAAGCAGCCTACCTTGGAGATGCAGCTGTTTCAGCAGCATGTGGGCGTGGACGCTTCAGACCTGCACGGAGGTGGGGCAAGAGCTGTTGATAAGTTCTATGGAGGCGAGGTGGCTAAAGTCAGTTACTAGTGTTGTGGTGCCTCTGCTGAAGGCACCATCCAAACAGCAATCCTGTCGCCCTAGTCACCATGTGCTAGGGGCAGTGTGTTTCGTCTTCTGTGAGTCGATGTGTCGATGTGTAAGGATCAGATGCTGGGCTTTGGGCTGTCAGGTTACGGTTGTGTCTTACAGACTGCACTGCTACTTGCTCCATGTTAATTGTTCAAAAGTTCATGAGCATTCGGCTGTCAGTCATCAGCATTAGGGTTTAGGGTCGTGTCAGGCTGTGGTTCTGAAAGCACATGCGATCTGCCTGCTGAGATGTTCCCGTGACGGCCTGCCACTTCTAATTGAAGAGCGAATGTGCACACCCAGCCTGGCACCTTCTCTGGGGCCTTGAAAAGCGTACAAGCGAGGCAAGGGTCCTGCTTGTGTGATGGTGGCTTAGACTGTCAATATTAGCGACTCTGCTTTAAGGGTTACTCGTCTTAGCGCTTGACCTGCATTGGGCAATGCGGCAGCCTGTGGAGAACATCTGTGGTCTTGTTGGGGTATCTGGTGGTCTTTGGTCAAACTTTTCTCTGGTCAACTCGGGACTTCTGGTGAGGTTGCATCTTGCTATGCAAGGTTCTTGCCCAAGCGAGGTTGAGGTGAGGACTAGCCACCATCAAGACTGTGAATGCAAGGCAGCAGGTGATCTCCAGAGCTGGGGAAGCTGCATTTTTCCAGGGCAAAGAATGTCCTTTTTCGATTTTTGGTGCTCAATGCAGAGATCATGTAATACTATTTACCTGCACAGTGGATGTTGGGACAGCAGGGTATTCTTGGCTGGGTGGTGGTCCTTATGTGTATGTCAGGAAGGAGGGCTGAGTGTGTGAAAGTCTCTGTAGTATGGATTGAATCTGAGTCCTCGCTTGACCCGCTTGGCCATGTCAGTCCTGGCTTGCCTGGATTGCTGTGCGTGTCTGCTTATTTAGGTGCTGGTTGTGAATGGGAAATTGAATTGTGGCAGCAGCTTTTGTGTCTGTCAGAGTTGACGAATCAAAGGGGATTGGGTGCAGCACAATTGGCTGAGGCATATCCTTTTTGCTGCAGTCTCTGGCTAAGAGGCAGACATGAAAAAGTTGATTATAGGGCTTGCTTAACATGAAGACTCGCTGCTTGCTTTCATGGGTCTACGTAGATGGTGGTACAATATGTTGCTCAGCTGTGGCTGGTGATGAACATTGTGGCACACAAATGAGGGTGTCTTAAGGAACAAGCGTGCCTAATACGTGCCTTGGTGAGGCGTGAGAGTGGGATGACATGAAGCATGGCCATGATATGCATGCCAAGGGGCTGCATGGCTGCACATGTCTCCTGCTAAGTTCCAAAATCGGCATGCTATGTTTGCCCTTGAGGGATCGTGGTGATAGATTATCAATCAATGGCACCGTCTATGAGGTACAGGCGGGGATCCTTTGCGACATTCGCGGTATTCTGAGTTGGCAACTAATTGAGAGGCATCCGATCTACTGGAGATTTGACAGCCCTTTGCGGTTGCCGCACCTTAAATTTTTGTTTGTTTGTTTGTTTGACAGTGCTGCCGCAGGGCATGGTTAAAGTAAACCCAAATGACTTTGGGAAGGAGGCGGTGACAGTAGTGAGGTTGCATGCATGAAGTATGCCCATGTATGTTAAATGGCGGTGTAGTAGTGTGGTATGGTAAATTGCATGATGATAAACCCCTAGATAGATTCCTGGTTGAGTGAGTATCTCTCAGTTGGTGGTCTGAAATCCACTGTTTTTGGATCCATCCAATGTGTTTGGTCGTTTGGTCGCTTTGGTCGTTTGGTCGTTTTGACCTAGCAGCCCTTTGCGGTTGCCAAACCTTAAATGTTTGTTTGTTTGCTTGTTTGTTAAACTCTTAGTTTGTTGCATCTGGGGATTAGTAAGATAGATAGGAGGTGGAAAACCAGGGAGTGGACCTGCAGGGGGAGAACAAACAAACAAACAGAGAGAGAGTTGCTGCTCTAAATGTGGCAGTGTGTCGGGCTTTTGATTGAGCAGGGGGCATGATGTATGCTAGTACCAGCATGCGGCACCGTGATGCACTGGCTTGCTTGCAAGCCGGTGACTACCCGCCAGATCCAACAGGCCTGGAACGCCGGCCCTCACGGGTCGTGGGCGATACCGCTGTTCTGCTGGTGGTGCCGTCTCCTTACCTCCAAGAAACGATAAATGCAGCACCGTGATGATTACCATCCCACCTACAGGCTGGACCTTGTTGTCTTGACAGGCTGTGACTTGTGAGCATATTCACAGATTTAATTATATTATGGTGGAGAAGCAGGAGGTCAGATTCTGTAGTGTGGGCACCTGGTAGGCTGCGGTTTATTATTCGGCAAACCTTGGTGTGGAATGCCGTCGACCTGCAGGTCCTAATGGTTGCTGTGACCAACTTCTTGTTGACTACATCTAAGTGATCTAAGTGCTCCATATGGTTACCGTTCTATGTTCCGACGCTTGAGCAAGTGACGACCGAGTGACACCTAGTGCCACCGGTAGGACGCCAGAATGCGAGTTCTGCACCCTGCAGCCCTTATGGAGCTGCCAAACGTCGCGCACAGATGGCTTATGTGTGTGTCAATGTCTCTCGATCCCTATGTGGCGTCTTAAGGGCTAGCACTTGCTAGCAAGCCTCACCGATGGTTCGGAAACCAGTTTTAGCGGCAATTCGAATTACATCCTGTCATAGCCATCAATGGCAGTGCACGTGCGTCCACGAAGCCCTTCTAAGCCTTCTCCACAAACTAATAACGAGCTTTTTTCGGTTGCCTTCAATAATGTTTCCGAGTGTCCCTGTGCCCTCTGGTGGCTCCCGTTGGAAGTTGTATTACCGTATGCCGCACTCCGCCTTCGCTTCACACGTTTGAACTATTTTCTCCATAAGCGGTGTCCTTTGCCTTAATGGTGGTTACCTTTCTGGCCCGCGGGTCCAGGACGATGGGCATGCTCCTACCTGCAGCTGCAGGCAGCCAGCGGGGCACGTGCCAAACAGGTATTGCAGTCGAGTGATCAACACGCTAGAATCAGCGCCACTGCTGGAGGTTGCCTGCAAGGATGCTTATTGCTGCTGGCAACATTACAGTCATGCACCCAGCTGAGCAGATCGGCAGCATAAGCACACACATGCGGATGCGTTGCCTGCATCCTGTGCAGCTGAATCTTTCTTTTTAGAGCATACGCATGCCAAGCAGGCAAACGCTGCATGGGCTGGCCAGGTTGAAACTCGGTGGACTGGGAAATGCTCTGGACTGACTACACAACAGGTTAGAGCAGCAGTATGCACAGTATGCACAGTATGCATGCAGTCCAGGCATTGAGGGTGCATTGAGAAACCAGTCACTGTCGCTGGTTCTCTCATTTACCAGAATGCCATAGCCTTCAGCACGCACAAGCATTGTTTGCTTCCAGCGGATTGGCGGCTTCTCTGGTGGCAATGCCACAACTAACGTGACCTGAACACAGCATGCGCCAGCTGCTCTGCAAGCACGCCCACTGCCCATGCGGCATTGCTTTACACCAACAGTAAGAACGGCTACACCAAATGGTTTTTAGTGGTTGGTATGACTGGTGTCGGCTGAGTGTTCGGCTTCTGAGTTGATATGACCAGTTTCTAACAGCTGAAGATAGTTCGCACAGGCTGTAGGGCACTGTCTTCAACTGGCCGCAGGGTTCCTCTCTCAGCGTTGGTCAAGCCGGTATGTCGCCGTCTGCGTTCGTGTCTGTAGGACTTGCCACCAGTCTGGTGGTACTGATGTGGTGGACTTACCAGACGTCCTGCTTCCGGAAGGGCAAAATTTAGATATGTTTGATCCGGAATCCGATCTTTCTGGTGATTTGTCTGATGATGAACTCGTTGAAGTTCCCTAGATGGATACCTGATTGCGTATCCCTCTACTGTTCGGTGGTCTGGAATTCATTGTGTTTGGATCCATCCAATGGTGTGTTTGGTCGTTTCAACCTAGCAGCCCTTTGCGGTTGCCACAACTTAAATGTTTGTTATGTTATGTAGCAAGCTTGCCATGCCATGTGTGACGTGTTGTCGTCAGCTGGCATGTGAGCCCCGGCCCTCTGCTCAACCGCTTACAAGGACTGCACAGCTGTGCTGTGTCTTACGTCGATAAAGTGATGGGGCGGTGGTCTCAGGAGTAGTTTGGCGCCAGCAGCTGATCGCTGGCACTACTTTGGCATACTAGCCATGCAGCACTCGTGACACTCGCCGGAGACGACTCGAACCACTGCTTATGAAGCCGTGAAGTGACTACCAAGTAGTCAGCATGCTATTCAGTCCGACCCGGATACCAGGTGACTCCCACACTGCCAGGTAACGAGACCACTATATACTAGGCAGCCTACTTATAGGACCTGCCCTCCCCCTTCCTGCCATCCGTACCAGCAAACACCGCCAGTGTTCCAGGGTTGTTTCTGGGCCAAACCCTAAAACCCTACCCTAAAACCCTAAATCCCTGAACCAACAATAAACCTGATAACACCCATCCCCATGCATTTCCTCCCATCCCATCCAAACAACCAAAAGAACTGATTCCCCATTTCATCCACCATATCCATTTAGCCACATTCCCCCACACAACATTCCAAAATAGACACTAAACTCTAGTCATAAACCTCGAAAAATCCATCAGGTAGGTGGAATTAACATCTCGTAGGTTATAGTACTGCGGCCTACTACCTCCAATCACAACATGGTGAGGAATACTCTCTTGCTCAACAACATCAACAACTACCGGTTTATGTCCTGCCCCATGCTCGCTTTCCTGTACAACTTCCTTAATCTCCAGGATTGTTTCCCTGTGAGAGAACATCTCCTGTACACAGCAAGCCAGATCTAGCTGATGCGCATGGTCCATTCGTAGCACCTCATTGTTGTCCTGCTTATAGGTGTTGTACTGCTTATAGGTGACATATAGGCGGCATCACTACCATACTGCACAGCTTTGGGGCCGTGCAGGGCTCTCACGCACGCGCATAACTCCAGTCAACTTGGCTGGTACAATACCATGGTACTGGCCAGGGTTTCATGTATCACTCATCTGACACCATCCAAACAACGACATCCGGCACATACAAGGGCGTATGACAGTTTTGCTATATAAGACGTCTCATAGTACCAGATACATCAGATACAAGTCTTGACCCGAGTAATAAGTGGCCATCCCTCGCAGCCAATAACACAGAAGTCTCAGTATGACTCATGTAATGTTCCTTGAAGCCAATCACTCCTCCATTGTCCCTGGAGATCGTTCCCCCAGTGTCACCGTCATACTCAACCTCTTCCCATCCCTCAGCACGTCACATCGCACTTTATCCCCCACCTTCCGCTCATCCAGCGCCCCCATCAGGTCCCCAACATTCCTCACAGGCCTTGTATCTATCCCCACAATGATATCCCCCAACACAATGTCACCAAACACGTCTCTGTATGTTGGTCTCAGCCCGGCTGCAGCAGCAGGGGTACCAGCAGGCACCTCTAAGATCAGCACCCCCTCCACACCTAACTGATTCAACACCTGAGTGATCGGAGAAAGGAACAACAGCAAGAGCAACCGGCGGTCAGCACATACAATGAAGTCATCACTACACCCATGGAGTACGATGTAAATCACTGCACAGCTTTGGGCCGTGCAGCAGCCGAGCAATTGAGCATTTCATGATATGGAAAACCGCCATACAGTAATCAGAGGCCTTGATCATCCTCTTTTCTGGAGCAATCAAACAAAGAGAGACAAAATGCCTTGCCCCCGCTTCCTCTCTCGCCGCGTACCCTCTTCCCCCTCAGCTCTTCCCCCTCCCCCACCCCTGCCCTTGCCCCATTTGTACAGGTGCTAGTATGACCCCCAAAGCGGGCCTCCCTCCTTCCCCTTCCTCCCCCACTCCTCCCTTCCCCCTCTCCCTCCTCTCCCACGTTCCCCTCCCTCCTCCTCACCTTCCCCCTCCTCCCCGTTTTCCCTTTTCCCTCCCCGTCCTCGCCTCCCCCCCCCCCCATTCCCGCCTCCCCCCCCCCCCCCTTCATGCACCTTATTCCCCCCCTCCCCCCTTCACATGTACAGATGCCAGTGTGACCCCCAGAGCTGGTCTCCTCCTCCCCTTCCCTCTCCTCCTCCTCCCTTCCCCCTCTCCTCCTCTCCCACTTCCTCTTCCCCGTCCCTCCTCCTCCTCCCCTTCCCCCTCCTCCCCGTCCTCCCTTCCCCTCCCCATCCTCCCCTCCCCCTCTCTCCCCCCCCCCCCCT